>BPLR01010531.1:0-26786 GCA_021605095.1 Caerostris extrusa | reverse complement strand
AAGCCAGGCAGCACCAAATGGTTGGCATTTTTACATGGGTAAACATGGTGGCTGCCTCAGTGAAACCAATTTTTATGATTAAAAACATTATAGTGGATGATCTCCAGACGATTGATTTTCTAATCACGACACATCCTTAAATGATATTCATATTCTTCTGCAGATGTGAAAAATAAATTTTAAATGATCAAAATGAATTCTCACCTAAATACACATTCGCTATCGATTTAATTTGCTGTAACGAGTTTTAATTGGTTTTATTTAAATATAATAATTTTATTAATTTAATTATATAAAATGTACTTTTAAAATGATATTCATTTCTTCTGCAGATGTACGAAATAAATCTATAATTTTTGACAGAAGAAAATACTTTACTTTACTTAAATAATTAATAATAATTTAAATATTTTTTAAAATATGTAAAAAGTATAAGTATTATAAAGTAATAAGTATATTAATTATTGTAAAGCTATAATTTATATAATACTTATTACTTTCTTAAATAATTTATATAATACTTATTACTTTACAAATAATTTATATAATACTTATTACTTTACAATAATTAATATAATACTTATTACTTTTTATATACTTATACTTTACATATTTTAATATTACTTTAAACATTTAAAATAAAATTAAATTAAATTCATAATTCCACTTTATTATTGATGGATGTATTTTATTGCCTCGAAGAATAACTTCGATGGATAATAATCCAATTAAGTTTGAAGCCGGGCAGTTATAATCCAGATGGGCATTATTATTATTATTATTTATTTCTTAAATGAAATTTATTTTCACCTATACATGTGCACTTTTTTATGATTAAAAATATCTTTCATATAAATAAATTGCTAATGATTTGCTGCAACAAGTTTTTTTTTTTCCCTTTTTTAATGTAAATTTTTTAAAAAAAAATGATATTCGTTTCCTCCTGCAAATGTACAAAATGATTTGTGATTAATCGAAATGAAATCTCGCATAAATACATTCGCTATCGAATTGATTTGCTGAGATGAGTTTTAGTTGTTTTATATTGGTTTCATTTAAATGCGTTAATGTTATTAATTTAAATGTATGATGTACTTTTTAAAAATGATATTCATTTTGTTCTGCAGTTGTACAAAATAATCCAAAATTTTTGTATGAAAAAAGCTTGATGTTTAAGGAGCCATCATATGAAGTTATAAACCAGAGTCGTAAATGCGATTAGCACTGGTGGCTTTTCTCTTTATTTTCTTCTTCGAAAATCTTTGCTAAGTTGGCAATAAAAAATTATGTTATTTTTTTTCCCATTTTTTAGAGATTTTTCAAGACAATTTCGAAAGATGTTGGATAGTTTCCTAAGAGATCCTACCAATGAGACACAATTGCTTCTACTTCATCTTAGGTATTTGCGCTAACTGCAAGTACATTATATAAAAAAATACACTTACCACATGAAAGGAGATCATTACCTTCAGTTTCAAAAATAAATTTTAATATTTGCTTTTCACACGTGAAAAATATTTAGCAAATATCACAGCAAAATGTCATTGTCTTTTGAAAGATTTTTTAAAAATGAAAAGATAAAAAAAAAAAAAAAAAAAAAAGCGCACATGTACCTACCAGGTTTCGAACCAGGTTTTTTTTATTTTAAATGTTTAAAGTAATATTAAAATAAGTATAATATTATAAAGTATAAGTATTATAAAGTAATAATTATATAAATTATTGTAAAGTAATAAGTATTATAAAAGTAGGTAAAATATTTAAGTAAAGTAAAGTATTTTCTTCTGTCAAAAATTATAGATTTATTTCGTACATCTGCAGAAGAAAATGAATATCATTTTAAAAAGTACATTTTATATAATTAAATTAATAAAATTATTATATTTAAATAAAACCAATTAAAACTCGTTACAGCAATTAAATCGATAGCGAATGTATTTAGGTGAGAATTCATTTTTGATCATTTAAAATTTATTTTTCACATCTGCAGAAGAATATGAATATCATTTAAAAAAGGATGTATTAAAAAATTGTTAGAGAAAATCCAATCATTAGCGAATTCATTACTATGAAAAATATTTTTTAATCATAAAAAATTGGACATGTATAGGAGACAATACATATCATTTATGTAAAAAAATATATAATAACCATTTGAACTATACCTACCAAACTTAATTGAATTATTATCAACAACGATATTCTTTTACTGCAAATGAAATCTATTCATCCAATAATGAAAAGAAACTTTTACACTTTTCATTTTTTTATTTAAAATATTTAAGGTAATTTAAGCAGTCATTCGTCATTTGACCTTTGCACTGATCTTAATATGTTTAAATAAAAACCAATAAAAAAAAATTTCAATCTTATCACATTTCTTTCAAATATTCACTCCAATTATTTTGTACAATATCATTTAAAAAAAATTTAATTTATTAGGAATGTAATTTGATTTTGTTTAATGGCTGTCATTTCAAAAAACGTACGTAATATAGAAAAACAAACTTTTTTAGAGCAAATCAAATTCTTAACGAATTTATGTCTATGAAAGATATTTTTAATCATAAAAACATGTACATGTGTAGGAGATAATAAATGTCATTTAAGAAAAAAATAATAATATCCATCTGGGCTATAAATACGCGACTTCAAGCTTAATTGGATTATTATCAGCCAGAGTTATTCTTCGAGGTAATCAAATCCATTATAATGAAACAGAATGAATTTGAATTTTTTTATTTAATATATTTAATTTAATTTAAACAGTCATTCTCAATTTGACATTTGCGCTGATCTTAATGTATTTAAATAAAACTAATATAAAAAAAAAAAATACAAATTTTAACATTCTTTTTTACAAGTATTCCCCTCTAACAGTGAATCTATTTTTAAGTAAAGTAACATTAATGATTTTAATCTTAATATAAAAAAGAACAAAGAGTTGTAACACATGAAATATTGTAAAAAGTATCGTATGAAAAAAAAAAAGTAAAAACCCAACGACTGTACCTACCAGGTTTCGAACCTGGGACCTTCCGCGTGTTAGGCGGATGTGATAACCACTACACCATAGGTACTGACAAAATGAATAGCCTACTAATACTAACTGGCTGAATATACAGTTGTTAAAACCAGTTATTATGGAAAAGAAAAGTTGTTTCGACAAGCTAATAATTTTTTTTATTTTTTTACTCTCTCTTCGACAAGCTGAGATATGCGATTGCTATAACATATTAAAATGTGGCGATGTTAAAAAAAAAAAAAAAATCTCTTTAATGCACCATTTTTATTTTCACAATACATTTTTATTATTATTTTCTTTTGACGACTGAAATTATTTGATTTTAAAAAGTGAAATATAAGATAATATAATTGTCTAACTTAGATGAAACAGTTATTTAGTTTTTAGTATGCAATTTTTTTTTTTCCCGATGCGGGTTCTGTGACAGATGTATCGTTTCAATAATATGAAATGTTTATTTATCATTATTGTTTAGTTTATAAACAAATAATCTTTTTTTAATATATAACAGATTTTTAGTATTCGAATAAAATAGAATTTTAGCTAACGACGCATTTGTTCGTTTTCTACTTATAACACTTTTTTTAAAATAATTCATTATTTATAAACAGATTAATTACTTTTAATCAATAAAAAAATATTTATATAAACATTTGATATTTTTCTCCTTTAATAAAGAATCTTTGCAAGAAACTTACTACCAGAGATACTTTTTGAGTCGCATCTTTCTAAAAATACCTAACCGAATCCTTTTTATTTCCAATTTTGTGCTTTTTAAGAAATATGCATTTTTATCTTTTTTTCTCTACTCCATTGTCTCTTAAATTGGCAGTAACTTATTAACAGGAATTAAGTATTTAATAATTTGTTTGAAAAACAATTTTTTTTTCTCGAAAAATAGAACTGTGCGTTAAATTTTAAATAGCACTCCTCCAAGTTCATTTTAATTGTTAATACCACTCACTGACAAATTATACGAAGAATTGTGAATAGCAGAGCGCATATTTACACACATATTACGTTACTCTTTCTTTGCAAAAATATATTTTTAAGAGTTTGTTTCTTCATTTCAAAATTTTCTCGGAATTTCAAAACAAAAAATAGGCAATCCTTTCCATCTATTATTTTTAATCACAGCAAATATTGTTGTTGTTGTTTCTTATCTCACTTGGCTGGCCAAGCCCACGAGCCCATACGTACTCATGATTGAAGGGGAAGGAAGCAGCTTTTGTTGTGATGGAGCACCCGTAGGTAGAAGTCTGACTTTGGCTCCGTGACGCTCTTACGGTCATAGGAGACCGGGACCTACGGCTTAAAGTGGATTCCGAACCACTACAAGCATCCATGTCACCGCCGGGATTCGAACCCGAAACATGTGGCACCGAGCGCCAGACACTCAAACCATTCAGGTCCCAAATTTGTGAATGCCAACGGCACGCGGTGTTCCCAGGTGGACACCCGCCCAAGTACTGACCGCGCCCAATGATGCTTGACTTCGGTGATCTAACGAGAACAGCAAATATTAAATTTAGAAAGAAAATTTTTTCGGTAATAAAATATTAAAAAAAAAAAAAAAGAGGTATTGAAAGGAAAAAACACACTATTGAATAAATAAAAACTAGAAACACTATAATGAAACGTAAATCAATTCTCCATTACTTCAACAACAACAACAAAAACAATTTGATTGCGTGTGAAATTTGTGGGAAGAGAATGACAATCAACGAATATTTGCAACGAGTCATTTAAAAGATCTTAAAAAAGACTAATAGCTATATTTTTGCTAGCGCTAAGTGAAAAACATGTTCAACTTCTTTTTTTTTTTTTTCTTCTTCAAATAATAACAGGTAATTCTCTCAATTTGTACGTGATCGTTGTTTAATAGTGTTTTTGCAGTTATATTATAGTAAATGCCTACAATTAAATGAAAGGAATCGTTTCTAATTTGTATATCCTTAGAAAAACTACAAATATCTTTCAAAAGATATTTGTTGGTACTTAAATAGGCATTTAAAAAAGAAAAAAGGAGATTAACTTTAATAGATAAAAAAAAAAAATAAAATAAAGGAACGCACCCATTATCATCTTAGCACAAACTTTTAGCCAAAAATAAGCCACCAGTGAGAATTGAACTCACGACCCCTGGTTTACAAGACCAGTGCTCTAACCCCTGAGCTATGGTGGCTCGCACGGTGCTGCTATATATATTTTTTTATTTAAAATTAAATCACAAAATGATTTAGAATTTTTTACTGATAAATGATTTATAATTTTGATTTAAAAAAAAAAAACTCCCACTGTACCTACCAGGTTTCGAACCTGGGACCTTCCGCGTGTTAGGCGGATGTGATAACCACTACACCATAGGTACTTGCATCCAGAGAAAAAGTTTTATTACTATTCTAGTTTTAACACAGTTATTGGAAAAAAACACTTTTCTCATTTTTTTTTTAATGCAAAATTTATGATTCTGTATCAAAATAAGAAGAAAAATATCTAGTTATATATTCTTTAAAATTGATAGTGAATATTATAGAAAATGTAGTAATACATAAACCTCGCTCTTTTTTCTAAAGTAGAATTCAGCTAGTGAATAGAAAAATGTGGTAAAAATATCTGTATTATTTATTAATATTAACGCCCACCCAATTTATTATTATCATTAGCAATCAGATTTCTTTCTTCCAATTTTAAAATATTTATTACACTTCGCGATATAATTTTTCTTCGAACATATTTATTATACTATTTTAATCTATTGTAAAATACGCAGAAGCGATCCAATTATTTTTAATAATTACTACATATCTTTAAATATTTTCTAAGAAAAATAATTAAATAACTCTTTCGCAATAAATAAAACAATTATTTCGCATAAATTATTTATCACATATTACTTAAAGAAAACAAGCCACCGGTGAGAATTGAACTCACGATTTTCTCAGAACTGAAGCCCATAAAAATATCCACAGTGAAAGTTCTTATAGAAGTTATTCTATTATGAAGAACAAATATGATTTATTGCATTACGAATACAGTATCTTTGTGATTGAAATGCACAATTATTTTAACTTATTCTCGACTATTCCGTAACGCTTATGGTTGTCCGTTAATTTAATATAGTTACTTGCATAGGATATAGATCTTTTGTCAGAAAATGTAGGAAAAGAAGAAGATTTGATTCTTTTGAAAAGGATTAAGATCTTTTGTCAGAAATGTTTAAGGATAACTTTAAAAATTACACCTTTAAAATGGAAAATAATAATAATAATAATTAAAAATAATAATTTCTTTAATGTAAAACCTTTTTTTTACCAATGTAATACTATATCGGCAAAAAAAAAAAAAAAAAGTCATTAAATCTATTTCCCACATTTACTAAACCCAATGATAAATATCGTACTTTATAAATTTTTCGGTAAACAGTCAGTATCAAAAAAATACGATTCAGAAATAGGAAATATTTTAGCCAACTCCTCAGCGCTGTTTGAAACATTGCTACGGCATATTTTGAGAAGTAGAAAATATCTTAAGATAATAAAAAGTTATACAAATACCAATCCAAATACAACCGCCATCTTAAACGTTTTTTTTTTTCCATTTGAACGTGCTTGTTACACTAAATGTCTTAAATCTCTGTTATTCGTGAAATATTATATGCATACATTTAAATAAAAAATTCTCATTAATAAATAACATATATTCTTATATAGGATAAAAAATTTTGGCAATGTAGGATTGTTATTGGAACTTTTCTATTAGAAATATTAAATTTTTTTTTTAATTTTTTATCTATCTATTTTTTTAATTATTTTCTAACTCTAAATAATTCCTGATGGAATGTCAAAAAAATTAAAACATAGATTTCAAATCTTATAAAAAAAATAAGAATCTTATAAAAATATTAAATATTTGAAATAATCAAATCTTATAAATAATATCTTATAAATAAATAATAATCTTTTAAATTTTTAATTTTTAAAAAAAAAAAAATTTAAAACATTGGAATTTAGATTGTTTTAGTGAGTGGTTAAACTGGTGAAGGAACAGAAAACATTACGAAATATTCATTTGTAATATTTTTGTTCTCTTAATAAAAATAACATTGAACGCACATTTATTTTTTAATTGTATTCTTCTTATTATTATTTATGGTATGAATTAGCACAATTAAGAATATGGTATGAATTTGAGCTGAATTCTACTATAGAAAAAAACAAAGTTTATGCAATATTACATTTTTTATAATATTCGCTATCCTACTTTAAAGAAATATATAACTATAAATTTTTATTTTTATTTTTATATAGAGTTGTAAATTTCGCATTAAAAAACGAGAAGTGTTTTCGATAAAACTGCTAAAACTACTTGTACAATAAAAATTCTTCTCACCTTGTGCCTACCTATGGTGTAGTGGTTATCACATCCGCCTAACACACGGAAGGTTCCAGGTTCGAAACCTGGTAGGAACACTGTGTTTTTTTTTTTATTATCAAAAGTAGAAACATATGTTCTAAATAGTTTTATCATTCAGTTTTTAATAGAAAAAATTGCCCTCATATTGTAGCCACCATAGCTCAGGGGTTAGAGCACTGGTCTTGTAAACCAGGGGTCGTGAGTTCAATTCTCATTGGTGGCTTACTTTTTTTTCCCAAAAGATTTGTGCTAAAATATAATATGTGAATGTTCCCTTTTATTTATCTAATGTTATTCCCTTCCTTTATTTAATAGAAACTTATCACTGTTATATGGATAAAGAAATCCCCGTAATTAAGAATTATTCATGTTTAAAATGCAGCAAATGTAAAATATCTAAGCATATTTAAAACATGTAAAAGAATTTTTAGATTTACTTTTTCAAAATTATTTCCTCAATATCTACATTTTCAAAATGTTCCGTTAACCAGAAAAATAAACATGCCTATACAATAAAATAAAGTTTTCAGAAAAGAGAAAAAAAAAAAAATCTCGATAACTTTTATGCATGCCATCATGTCATGCCTTTCACCCTATACATATACAAAAAAATAAACTCCTACACTTTTTCATATATAAAAAATAAAACTTTTCTGTCTCCTTAAACACCTATCTTTTATAAAAACTTTAAAAAAGTCAAATTTCAAACTTTGAATCCCTAACAACGTTAAACATGAAAACAAGTAATATAAAAAAAAATTTTTTTTAAAGACTGCAGAAAATAATAAAGATATCAAATAAAAATTATTGCAGAAAGTCCTTAAAGTTCAGTCATAAAAAAAAAAATGAATGAAAATTATTTACAATTTTCATTCATTTTTTTATGTTTATATGGCGCCATCTATTGGTAGATACATGCAACTTAAATCTAAAAATAAAATTAATTCAGTAAATTTTTACTGAATTACTATTTGAAAAACTGTATTAACATCCAGTGTCATCCACTACAAGTTAAAAAATGTATTTGAACTTGGGTAAATGGATAAAAAGTAATTGAAAATTTGAACAAGATATATATAGGGAGTGTGAGAAAAAAAGAAAGAAGTATAATCCAAAACAAAAATAGGAAATTCTCCAGACCTTTTGGTGCGACCCCATCTTAAGTAGGAAAAGAGAGGAAATATGTCAATTAGAGATTTATTATCAATTGGAGATATTTTTCAATTTAATTAGTTTCCCCATTTATTTCATTGGTCTTTTTTATCATAATTTTTAAATAATAATTTTTTTATAATTTCTAAATAAATTTATTTTGTAGCAATTAAATGGAATTATTATCAATTAGAGATATTTTTCAGTTTAATCAGTTTCTTCATTTATTTCGGTTATCAGTACCTATAGTGTAGTAGTTATCACATCCGCCTAACACGAGGAATGTCCCAGGTTCGAAACCTGGTAGGTGTGGTGTAGGTTATTGTTTTTTTTTAATCAAAATTAAACTCTAAATCGTTTTATCATTCAATTTTTAATCAAAAAAGAAAAGCGATTTCACTTGAGCCGCCATAGCTCAGGGGTTCGTGCACTGGTCTTGTAAACCAGGGGTAGTGAGTTCAATTCTCACTGGTGGTTTATTTTCTTTTACTTTTTTTCCAAAACATCTGAGCTAAAATATATGTGAGTGTTAATTTTAAAAAAATTTATTTAATGTTATTCCTCCCGCTTTTTTGAGAACTTAACGACACTGTTATACAGGTGAAAAAAAAAAAAATCAAAGTAATTAAGAAATATTCATATTTAAAATACAGCAAATATAAAACACATTTAAAACATGTAAAAGAATTTAGCTTTACATTTTCAAAATTATTTGTACGCTATATCTTACATTTTCAAAAATGTTCCATTCAGCAAAAAATGAACACACCTATACAATAAAGCCTTCAAAAGGGAAAAAAAATCTCAATAACTTTTATGCATGTCATCATGTCAGGCCTCTCACCTAAAAATCATGTCATGCCTTTCACCCTATACATATACAAAAAAAATAAACTCCTACACTTTTTTTCATATATAAAAAGAAAACTTTTCTGTCCCCTTAACACCTAGCTTTTATATAAAACTTTAAAAAGTCAAATTTCAAACTTTTGAATCCCTAACAACAATGTTGAACATGAAAAAGAAAAAAGTATATAATCCAAAGCGAAATTCGAAACTCTCCGCCCTTTTCGGTGCGAACCCATCTTAAGTATGAAAAGAGAGGAAATATGTCAATTAGAGATTAATTATCAATTAGAGATTTATTATCAATTGGAGATATTTTTCAATTGAATCAGTTTCCTCGTTTAATTCATTGGCCTTTTTTATCATAATTTTTAAATAATAATTTATTTTTTTTCAGATTTCTAAATAAATTTATTTTATAACAATTAAAGGGATTTATAATCAATTAGAGATATTTTTCAATTTAATAAGTTTCTTCATTTATTTCGGCTATTAGTGCATATGTTGTACACATCCGCCTAACACGAGGAAGGTACCAGGTTCGAAACCTGGTAGGTGTCGTATAGGTTATTTTTTTTTTCATCAAAAGTAAACTCTAAATCGTTTTATCATTGAATTTTTAATCGAAGAAAGAAAAGCGTTTACATTTGAGCCGCCATAGCTCAGGGCTTCGAGCACTGGTCTTATAAACCAGAGGTCGTGAGTTCAATTCTCACTGGTGGCTTATTTTCTGTTACTTTTCTCCAAAACTTTGTGCTAAAATATATATTATTTAATGCTATTCTTTCCCCGCTTTTTTTAGAAACTTAAAGGTACCGTTATACGAGTGAGGAAATCCCTGTAATCAAGAATTATTCATATTTTAAATGCAGTAAATATAAAACATATTTAAAACATGTAAAAGAATTTAGATTTACTTTTTCAAAATTATTTCCTCGATATATACATTTTCAAAAATGTTCGTTAAGCAGAAAAATAAACATACCTACACAATAAAATAAAGTTTTCAGAGAAGAGAAAAAGAAAATCTCAATAACTTTTATGCATGTTTGCATCAAAAATAAACTCCTGCACTTTTTTCATATATAAAAATAAAAACTTTTCTGTCCCCTTAACACCCATCTTTTATATAAAACTTTAAAAAGTCAAATTTCAAACTTTTGAATCCCTAACAACAATGTTAAACGTATAAAAAAAGAAAGAAGTATAATCCAAAGCAAAAATTCGGAAACTCTCAGCCCCCATCTTAAGTAGGAAAAGAGAGGGAAATATGTCAAAAGTCGAGATACAAACAAATATCTCGGAGTTTGAGCAATAAAATCTCCTGTCTATCTTTTTCCTCAATGCTCTAATTTACATCTCAATAGTTTTGTGAACGATGTCTAAGAAGACTTACTGTTTTCTTTTTTTTTCTTTCTAGACACACAAAATAAAGAAAAGAAAAAGAAAAGTTCAAAATTTATTTTGAGTAAAGGTGAATATATTTCCTTTATCCTCACTTTGTGTCACACTGAAGTAATAGGAAAAGTTTCTTGCGCGCATAAAGTGCGTTTTGGAAAAGCATTGTGATAAGCGATTTTTTCTTACGTAAAAAGATGAGTAGTGGAGATGTTTTTTTTTTTTTATAAATTTAAACTGAAAATAGTTTTGAGGATTGTGGATAAGTACAGAATAGTTTTGCAACAATTAAATTAGTTTAAATGTAGTGATATTCTTTTTAAATGATGTTAGTTGTTTGAGTAGGGATTTATAAATTTCTGTTGCAAAAAGAATATTTGATGCGAAATAGAATGAGATTATAGTTATGTTTAGAAAATTATAATTCATAAAATTTAAATAGAAAAACAAAGCGTCATTAAATAGTTCTTTAATTAAATTAATTCAAAAAAAAAATTTATAGATATAAATTACTGCAACAATATTCTATACTTGTAGCCGTGCTTCTTCCTGCACAGTGGCAAGAGCACTTCCTTGTAACGTTCAGTAGAAAGGGTTAGTTGACCTCGAGACTCTCACCCTAGAGGAGGTACAGCGCAACCAACCCTCTCCGGCTGAGAAATATTTACTTGGTCCACAGTCCCTCACCCCAAGAAGAAGTATATTTAGCATATTAGTTGGCATACTGCAACACTGCATATTAGTTGGCTTACAGATAATGACCTAGAAGAGGAAGTATATTTAGTGCAACCCCTGCACTTTTTGTGCCCCTGCGCGTAACTGAGTTTCAATTTTTCGGCTCGAAGTCGAGTCCTTCCACGAAGCTTATAATTATCTATCTTCTACTTTGAATGTGTTAAATGTTGTTAGTATCTATCTGGTGTTATGAGTGTGTAAATAAATTGTAAGCACTTTCCCACTACATACTATATTATGTGGAAATTTATATCTATAGAGAGACAGATAGATAAATAAATATCAAGCCTTTGTTTTATTTAATAAGGATTTTTTGTGAAATTAAAAAAAAAAAAAAATCTACCATTGGTACAAAAAAATCTAATATGAAAATGATTTAAGTACTGTTTCACTTACACCTATTATTTGTGTTAAGATGATTTCGTTTAACGCAGTATATATACACTGAAGTGACAAAAGTCATGTGGATAGCAATATGCAAATTTTCAGATGGCAGTAGCATTGCGTAGAACAGGTATAAATGCGCCGTGCTTTCGCAGAGCTTTCATTTCTGTTCAAGCTATTCATGTGAAAAGGTTTTGACGTGATGATGGCCGCACGACGGAATTAACAGACTTTGAACACGGAATGTTAGTTGCAGCTAGACGCATGGGTCATGCCATTTCGGAAACCGTTAGGGATTTCAACATTCCCAGATCCACTGTGTCAAGAGTGTGCCGAGAGTATGAAATTTCAGGCATAACATCCCACCATGGACAGCGCAGTGGTCGACCGCCTGCACTTAACGACCGAGACCGGCGACGTTGCAAAGAGTCGTAAATTCTAACAGACATAGCAACACTGCGTCAAATAACCGCAGAAATCAATGTGGGACGTACAAGGGACTTGTCTGTTAGAACTGTGCGGAGAAATTTGGCTTTCTTGGGCTATTCCAGCAGAAGACCGACTCGAGTGCCTTTACTGACAGAACGACATCGCTTGCAGCGACTCGTGGGCACGTGAGCATATCGGTTGGTCCCTAGATGAATGGAAAACCGTGGCCTGGTCCGATGAGTCACGATTTCTCAGTTGGTAAGAGCTGATGGTAGGTTCGAGTGTGGCGCAGTCCCCACGAAGCCATGGACCCAAACTGTCAGCAAGGCACTGTTCAAGCTGGTGGTGGCTCCGTAATGGTGGGCTGTTTTTTCATGGCATGGACTTGGTCCTCTGGTGCGACTGGACCGAACAATGACTGGAAATGCTTATGTTCATCTACTTGAGATCACTTGAAGCCATTCATGGACTTCATGTACCCAAACAACGATGGGATTTTTATGGATGACAATGCGCCATGTCACCGGGCCACAACTGTTCGCGATTGGTTTGAAGAACATTCTGGACAATTCCAACGAATGATCTGGCCACCTAGATAGCCCGACATGAATCCCATCGAACAATTATGGGACATCATAGAGAGGTCTGTTCGTACCCAAAATCCTGCACCATCAACGCTTTCACAATTATGGACGTCTATCGAGACAGCATGGCTCAACATTCCTGCAGAAGACTTCCAACGACTTGTTGAGTCCATGCCACGTCGAGTTGCTGCACTTCGCCGGGCGAAAGGAGGGCCGACACGATATTAAGAGGTATCCCATGACTTTTGTCACTCAGTGTATATATATACACCACTTCGATTCCGAACCAGTACAAACCTCTATGGCACCGCCGGGCCTCAAACTCGAAACCTGTGGTACCGAGCCCAACTACTCAGCTATTCAGGCCCTGGCCTTCAAACTTATAAATTAAACTTTGATGCTTTTGAAGAAGAGAGAGCAAAAGCCCCAAATGACTCACCACGGAATGTTTGTTTCAAATTACCTGTGGCTTCAAACAGCAAAATTGACTCATCTAAGTGATAGTAGTGGCCTTACGAGAAGAAAGCAATTTCATTTTTTATCGTATGCTTATACTTAAAAAAAAAGTTATAATTTTGTTTTTTTGGTCGAAAAATTTTAATTTTTGAACATATTTTATGTAAAAAAAAAAAAAAAAAAAAAAATTAAAAATGAAGACATTTCATTTTCTTTATTCTCATAACAAAACACCTGCATACTTTTTTTTAAAAAAAATAACAATTCTCATTTTTTTCTTAATTGTAAAATGGAGAGTAAGATAGAATAGAGGGTAATTTTTATTTAATCAAATTCTAAACCTCTCCCTAAAATCCAATGGGGGGGGTGGGGGGTGGAGGGATAATGAAATTTTCTGAGGGAGAATATCCCCGCGAAGGGAAACTTTTATGCGAATCTGGGGAAGATTTTCTTCCCCAGCGCCGGGGCAATAAACTCCCGCTTTGCAGACGATTTTAGGAGAGCCATCCAATTCCCCTGTTCCTCTTCTTCAACTTTATGACATCTAACGGAGTGCTTTACTCTCACTCTCTCGATTTTTTTCTTTTTTTTTTTTTTTTAATTTTGTATATGTCTAAACAAAGAATTCCTCTTTCCCATCATGCACCTGCACTTGAACGGGGTGCGTTTATACTAGTGTTTTTAAGATTTTTTTTTTTCACTCGTGGAATTTTTATTTATTCATTTATTTATTTTATTATTATTATTATTATTATTTTTTTTTTTTTTTACAGAAGCTTTTAAAAAATGAACTCGGCTTATTTCAATAAGAATAATTTGTGAATTTTTTTTTATTTTATATGTATTGTTATTTATTTGATGCCCTAAGTTTCATAAGAAATCCATCTATAGTTTTTAAATTTCTGTTTTGTTAATTTTATTTAATTAAAAAAAAATTATTAAGAAAATTAATTAATTAAAAAAAGATATTTTTTTAAAAATTATGCAGGTCATTTTTTCCCCTCTTAAAGTGCAGTTAAATTTTTTTCCCACTTCTGTTGTTGTTATTGTTATTACTTATTCCACGCGGTCGGCAGCAACATCTAAAGCAGGGGTGGCCAAGAAAGACTTTTCTGCAATGTAGTGAGAAAAAAAGTAGGAATTGAATTAAAAAAAATTTTTTTTTTTTTTTTATATTACTTGTTTTTTTAAATAGCAATGGTGAAACATTTATACGTAGATTGATCCAGATGACCTGCTTTTTATATGGGACCAATTAAATAACAAAGACCAGAATCAAGATTTTATTTATTTATTTCTCCCCTCCCTCATGATATGCATTGTGGATCCTTTGCTATGTTTGCTACCACACGGAGAGAGATGCGTCATACCATGCATTTCATAACCAGCCAGGTCAAATTCCGCGCGGTGCACTCACTGACAGATGGCAGTGACGTCATTAAGGTGACGCATTTCTCTCAGCATCCGCGTCTGAGTTCAAAGATTGCAAAACGTTACATACTCTTTCCTAACTGTAAAACTTCTTTGGAAGTGTTTGTTTTAGAAACTGCTGGGATCAGTCGATTTTGTCCTAGCAAAATAAATATTAAACATTTAAGAAATCTCAAGGTCGTAGTTCGATCATAAGTATTAAAAAAGGTATCTGAAGTCAGATGCTTTTATTTAATAACAATTTAATCCAGGGGGTGGCCAAAATGATCTTGCGAGCCACTTTGGAAATGCATCCTAATTCCGCGGGCCGTATATAAATTATATGCCCCCATATTATATTGACACCACTACTACAGATTTTTTTGAGTGAAACATTGAAACTTAAAGAATTATTACAGTAAATATAATAATAATAATTCATTATGTTTCAATGTTTCACTCCAAAAATGTCTATAGAGGGTCTAAATCTGATATGGGGATATAGAATTTTACATGTACATTTTACATGTAATTTTACATGTAATTATGTGTTAATGTTTTTTAATTTAGTACATGTAAACATAGATAATATAATAATAATGATGCACTAAAGAAATATAGAACACTAAAAGAAATACAAAAATATATACATATATACGAAGAAAAAAATGAAATAATTAAAAAATATTTATTTGATTAGTGCGATATTTGTTTCTCCACTGTTTCACTTAGCTTTTTGCAAATCGATCTCCATTTGGACATTTGCACATCGTAATGGATCTTGCGTCCGTTATGTTTGAGCGTATTTTTGTGTTGGGTTAATTTCATTTTCGAAAAGAAAAAAAAAAAAAAAACGATTCGCTGGTGTAAGTTGTTGGCTGCACGCCTGGTTGAGATGTTCCAGTTCAAATGAAAGAATTTTATTTCGTTAATTTTTAAAACTTAATTTAAAATTTCTTAATTCATGTTTAGTTTCACAGTCTTTCGTAGTATTTAATGTGCAGAGAAGCAAGATTTTTTTTTTTTTTTTTAAAGAATAATATTTAAAAAAAAAAAAAAAAACGCCTGAATACTCTGAAAAAATTTGACATGCACGTACATTTATGACATTTATTAAAAAATTATTATGCTCACGTTTTTGCTGATTGGTCCACAAAGCGCTAAACTTGCTGATGTATTATTGTTAATTTTAAATTGTATGCCAAATTTTTAATATTGATATTTAAAAATTAACATTTTACGATAGAGAAAAATATGTCTTCAGTGGCCAAACCGATAGAGCAGAGACTAATACTTTGGGAATGAAGTTCAGGAGTTATTTGCAAGTTGTATGAAAAAACCATACTCATATGTCACAATCAATACCGAATCTACTGGGTATTAAAACTGTTACACTTTAACGCGATATTTTTCACACACTCCCACTTGGCTATGAGTAGGGCATTTTGTCAGTTGTATTTATTTGAATTTTTAAAATATAGGAAGCAATAAAAGAAAAATATATATCCACCATTTTTATCATTCATTATAACAATATATAAAAATCTGTTTGATTTTTTTTTTTAATATATGTAATGTAAATCACATCGTTAAAATATTCTACAAAACATTTTAAAAATTTACTTAAAAAAAAAAAAAAAGAGTCAATAGTCAACATTTATAGTCAAATATTATAAAAAATAAAAGAAACAAAATACCCATAGTCAAAATATTATGAAATATAACTAATATATAATTTTTTTAATCAACAATTACGAAAAGAGAAACCAAAAAAATATTATGAAATATAACCATAGTCAAAATATTATGAAATATAACTAATATATAATTTTTCAATCAACAATTACGAAAAAAAATAAATCAAAATATTAAAACATATTTAATCAACATTTTAAAAGAAAACAAAATACCCATAGTCAAAATATTATGAAATATAACTAAATATAATTTTTTTATCAAAATAGAAAAGAGAAAACAAAAATATCCATAGTCAAAAATTATTATAACTAATATATAATTTTTTTAATCAACAATTACAAAAGAAAACAAAAATACCCCCTAGTCAAAATTTATGAAATATAACTAATATATAATTTTTTTAATCAACTTTTGCTACCCAAAAATATTATGAAATATAACTAATATATAATTTTTTTTAATCAACTTACGAAAAGAGAAAAAAATACCATAGTCAAAATATTATGAAATATAACTAATATATAATTTTTTTAATCAACAATTACGAAAAAAAGAGAAAAAAAATACCCATAGTCAAAATATTATGAAATATAACTAATATATAATTTTTAATCAACAATTACGAAAAGAGAAACAAAAATACCCATAGTCAAAATATTTTAAATAAACTAAAAGTTTTCATGCACAATCACGAAAAAAAAAAATCAAAAATAAAACATATTTAACATATTTTAAAGAACGTTAAGCTTTAAAGATTACAGCATTCAGTGTCTCCCGTAACAAATTTAATAAAACTTCCGAGTCTTTAAAAACATAGAATAGAGAATAGCAAAAGAATTGAATAAAACTTTTTTTTATCCGAAATCATCTTTTCCACTCTTCAATGCACTTTGAACTAGGGAAACAGATAGTCATTGATTTAAGGATCTCTTATCCTTTCTGCTTTTATTAAGAAAAGAAAAAAAAAGATATCGGAAATGATGCGTTAGAACAAATCGGTAAATAAAACGAACATTCGATCATGAATACAAAATTTGCTGAAATCTTAAGATTTTTGACCGCAATCCATCAAAGAAAATATTCCACAGAATATTTGCGAGATGCATCCCCTTGAAAAGAAAAACACGAAGACTAGTAGAAACTTCTGTAGGATAAATGTTTTCTGAAACAAATGTTTTTAGGGAGATTTGCGTATGAAAAAAAAAAAAAAAAAAAAATCGTAATTTAAAAAAAAAATTAAGAAACATGTTTTGGAACTACAGCAATCATTGTACTGTACGATGAACAATAAATAAATAAATAATTTACAAATGTTTTTATATCTATATTTCTGACCTATTTTAAATTAATATTATCTATTAATTTACAGATATCATTGCAGAAATCATTATCTAATTATTGTATTGTACCATGAGCAATAAATAAACAAATAAATACTTTATAAATGTTTTTATATCTATGTTTCTGACCTATTTTAAGTTAATACTATCTATTAATTTACAGAAATCATTACTTATCTAATTGCAGAAATCATTACAAAACCATCATCTAATCTACAGAAATCATTGTATTGTATTATGAGCAATACATAAATAAATACTTTACAAATGTTTTTATACCTATGTTTCTGACCTATATTTATAAAATTCCTACTATCTATTAATTTACAGAAATCATTATCTGATTACAGAAATCATTGTATTGTATGATGAGCAATACATAAATACTTTACAAATGCTTTTATACATATGCTGTCTCATTGTTATTATGTCCAATATGCAAGTGCGTTCTGATTTCTCAATAAATACAACACCCAAAACACTTTCCAACAAATACTCAAACATGCATTAATCATACCAAACAACTTTCTTCCCTAAACACAACCCCAAATAATCAAAAGGGAACTTGCTCATCGACAAGTTATCTCAGCCCCCCCCTTCCTCAACAAAACACGTTTCGTCCCTCCCGCGACACGAATTCTCCACCCCCTAGAACGACAGTGAATAAAAATCCCCAATAAGATCCGATCAATTTCCCCACACCTAGAAAGTAACAACCGATGCTCCACGTGGGGAAAAGGCGTTTCCTCCTCTTCCTATCCCGTTTCCATGACAACCCAACCGTCGCGTCTCCGGGCGTCTCCATGGAAACCAGATTTTATGGAAAACTATAGCGCCAACTCGTTTGAGGCTTGGCGAATTTAGTCTTTGGCGAGTTTGTTGGAATGCTTTTTTTTTTTTTCTATGTAGGTCATCGGCCCCAGCCCCTGTTCGGGGTAGTCTGGGGTTCGAAGGGAGCTATTAGTAAATTGGTGGTGCATCTTGAGGGTTGTTGACTGGGGGTAAGGTAATTGTAAGGAAGACTGGTACTGGTTACTTTAAAATGCATATATAAGGAGTTATAGTGTATGTTTTTATTTTTTTTTTGTGTTTTTATGGTTTGGTTTGTCACTCTACGGTCATTTTGTGCACACTTTAGGCTAAACAGACCAGGACCTGCAGTTTAAAGTGGATTCCGAACCACTCACAAACACGCATGCCACCACCAGGATTCGAACCTGAAGCCTGTGGTTCCAAAGGCCAGAATAGTATTTTTATGAGTATTTTATTTTTTTCTTTAATAGGTGGAAAGGTTACGATTGAATTTATTAATTTCGTTTATTGATGAATTAAATACGTAAAAGTCAAACGATAACGTAAATGATTTTGTAATAAAATATTCTTTTTTTTTTTTTTCACCGTCAGTTCGTGTGTGTCAGGTTTTCTGTCACCTGCCAAACAACATAAAAATTGTTTGACATTTTATATAAAAATATAATTGAAACAGCAATTTTATACCTCTTTTTTAATGAGGATAATTTTCGCTGTATTCTGAAAGTAACTAGCGCTCTGACGCTCGGTGCCACAGGTTTTGGGTTCGAGTCCCGGCGGTGCCATGGATGTTTGCAGTGCTTCGAAATCCATTTTAAACTGTAGACCACCTACCATCTTGCAGTGCGCTTGACAATGTGGACCACGACAGAAGCTCCGAGCGGATGGCAAATCTTTACTGGACAGCATAATGTCCGAGTGGCCACGGACGGAGTCGCCTGAAGTGAAGTGACCTTAAAACGTAGATCCCGGTCTAATATGTCTGATGAGCGTAGTGCTGACAACCCAACCCCGTAAAAAGAAAAACGTCTCCTGTCGCGAAATTTGCCTGTAGGTAGACGGGCCTGGCCCACCTTAAGATTGTTGTGCCAATGACAAAAAAAAACAAAAAAAAAAGGTTTTGCTTTTATTATATATATAATTAAAAATAGTATGCCACGAATAATTTATAACATCGTTTTCTTTCGTGGGAATTATGGCGATAAATTCCCGCTTGATTTGCTTGTGCTATGGAAATGATCTGGAACTTCCTGAATTCCACTCCATGTGAACACTAAACACTCTGTCATGTTATCAAAATTCTCCTCAAATCTCCTGGTTTTTAAAAGCAGTGACTGTAATGCATAAAGGAACTCTTCTCCCCCCTACCCCCCACTACCCCCCACACACACACTTCCCCATTTACTGAATTGCCTTTATCTTTTAATGAAATGATTTTGAACTGAGAATGTTTTAAGCAAACGAAAAGCAAATCTCCTTTCAGATCTAATTTTTAATACGCTTTTATTAGCTTAACCTGTATGTTTGTATGTATGTAACTGACTTTTTCCCCTGGAGATCTGTTTCTCCTCATATACACTATTTAAGCTGCAAAGAAATATTTACAGGCATCTTTCAGAAAGAAAACAGTTGATTCTTTTACAACGCTATTATATTATTTTCACCTGTATGTTTGTTTGTAACTGACTCTTTGGGCTCAACTTTGCCCTACTTTAAGCGATCAGATCCGTGGGACAGTGGCACAACGGACTATTCGCATTTAGCCTTTGTTTTACTCACAATTACATTATTGTAAGAACTATAGTTCCACTCCTCCGTACCGGGACCTCATTTAAATATTATAGTTTAAAAACACTAAAAAACATGCTTTTGGAGTTAATCAAACTAAAAAGTAAAAAATAAATAAACAGTTTAAAAAAACTAAAAAACACGCTTTTTTTTTTTTTTTTTTTTTTTTTTAACACGCTGTATTAACATCTAGTATCATCCACTAAAAGAACTTGAACTGGATTTGAACTGGAATGGATGAATAAAAAGTGTTTTATTAATGATTGAAAATTTGAACAAGATATATATAGGGAGAGTGTGAGCTAATAGTAGGAATTAAACAAGAAAAAGAAGAAACAAACTTTTCATGACCAAACATGGCGGATGGCCACGGTTTGACATTTCACCGCAGTCTTTCACACGATGCCGTTTCCATGACAACCCGAAACAGGAACCGCCGAAGATGCCTCCCATTCATCGTTAATATGAGCTATTACCATTCAAAACGGGATTTATGCTCACCTTTAATTGCCATAACCCCATCTAATCGGATCGGAGTGCATGAATCCCGAAAACGCGCGCCATAAGTGCTTCATTCACCGCTCCCAACAAAAGCGAAAGCGCAGGTGATGAGCTCCTCTGTTGTTTTTTTTTTTGGGGAACGAAGGGTTTCTTGCGGTGGCGTGGATTTCTTTTATGTTGACTGTTTATGGGATTGTTCGAGGTGGGGTTTGGTTAAAGCGTGAATTGGGATTGTTATCTGATTCCGCTTTGGATAAAAGCTCGATGAACGAGTGAAATAAACGAATGAAATTGAAATGAATCAAATCGCTTCCTTTGATTGCTGAATGAATATTCTCCTTTGCTTACGTACGGCATTTATAGTATATCTGATAATAATTGCCATTTAAAGTGCCACACTTTAAATGGCAATTGTTATCAGATATATTATAAATGCCATTCAATATTAATATTAAGTTGCTTATCGTCATATTTTTGAACATAGTAATTCTTTCTACCCACTTTTAGTCGATTATTTCCAGATTGACGATAATTCAGAAGGAGCTATTTTTATTAACTTTTATTTCTTGTGCATCGAATCAAAAACTATAAATCATCTATCTATTATAAAGATAAAATACGCCTTAAAAGCTGAAAAAAAATAATAATAATAAAATAAAATAAAGTAAATATAAATAAATAAATTTTTTAAAAAAGTCCGAAAGCAACCACAACCGTAACACTTTGACCGTGCCAGACTTGTGGTTCAGTGGGTAACGTGCGCCGCTGGTGACCATTAGAGCGCAGGTTCCATCCACTGGCTGGTTTGTTGTAGATACTGTTTCAAAAACGAGGAGACTCGATGGCGTTTGTGATATTCAACCTCTTGACGCGTTAGTCAGGCTAACTGGTGGGATTTTCCCAGGTTTTCTCCCATACGATACGCAAATGTAAAGTATTTCCTCCTAAACGTTCTCACGGAATGCACTTCCCTCCTTCCTCAGCGACTCGGAATCAAGTCAGGCTTCTACCTACGGGTGCTCCATCACAACAGAAGCTGCCTCTTTTAATTGCCATAACCCCATCTGCCATTGCTCTAATCGGATTGGAGTGCATCAATCTCGAAAAACGCGAGCCATAAGTGCTTCATCGACTGTTCTTCAACAAAAGCGAAAGCAGTTCGTCTGTTGTTGTTGTTGTTTTGTTTGGGTTGGGTTTCTTGCGGTGGCGTGGATTTCTTTTATGCGTGTTAAGTAGGCTGTTTGTGGGATTGTTTGAGGTGGGGTTTGGTTAAAGCGTGATTGTTATCTGATTCCGCTTTGGATAAGAGCTCGATGAACGAATGAAATGAAAATGAATCAAATCGTTTCGTTTGATGGCTGAATGAATACTTTCTCCTTTGCTTACATGCGAAAATGCCAATGAGGATGAAATAAACTACACTTTAAATGTCAGTTGTCATCGGATATACTACAAATGTTAATTAGTATTAATATTATGTTACTTGTTATTATATTGTTGAACATGGTAGATGTTTGTACCCACTTTTAGTCGATTATTTCCAGATTTACGATTATTCAGAAAGGGTTATTTTTATTAGCTTTTTTTTTTTTTTTTTTTTTTTTTTTTTTTTTGTGTGTGTGTGTGTGTGTGTGAATCGAATCAAAACTATAAATCGCCTATCTATTATAAAGATAAAATATACCTTAAAAGCTACAAAAAAAAGCTGAAAGCAACCTTAATTTTGACTGCGGCCGACTCTTGATTCAGTTCTAACGTGCGCAGCTGGTGAGTATTGGGTTGTGTTCAATCCGCAGGCGGTTTTGCTGTAGATACTATTTCAAAAACAATGAGACTCGATGGCTTTTGACTTGTGGCGTTGGCTATGTTCAGCACCTTACTTCGTTAGTCAGAGTACCTGTTGGGAGTTTTTCCAGTTTTTCTCCCATATGATACGCAAATTCGGGGAAGTTGCCCTATGGCTCAACAGAAACTGCAGACAACAACAGAAACTGCAACCAGACAGATTCAGAAACTGCTGAAACTGCAACAGAAACTGATCCATCACAGCACAAACTGCTCTCTTTCCCTCCACCCATGAGTAGACTACTCGTGGGTTTTCCGATACTCATTGCAGGATACTGAGGATTAGTCACAACACTTTCGCTGGCTGTCGCGTGGGAAGGTGTTGATAGTTATTGTCCTGCCGTAGAAATAAATTTTCCGAGATGCGAACTTATTTCTTATGACGTATAGTTTGACTACCCATTAGCGCGTGATGAGCATTAGAGGTAAAAAAAATTTCCTGGGTACTCGTGATGTGTAAAGACGAGACAAAATAATGGGAAAAAAAATTACAAAATGCATTATTTTTGTGTGATACTTTATTACTAACGAATATTTAATTTAAATTAGAAAGGAATTTTCTTTGGGGGAGGGGATGTACTAAAGTCCCAGTAAAACTACCGTAACTACCTATCAAATTACAAATTTTTTTTCAACCACTAATAAAGCTATAAATTCGAAATCACATACCTTCATAACTAGTGTCTAAATAGCGTCTTACCCCATGCCAATATCAGCAGACACACCTAACAAATATTGCCAATTGAACGGACTCAAAAGGTTGAAGAGCACTCTTACCGCGCAAACGCGTGATTGGCTACTAGTCATCTTCGCTTGTTGTAATAATGTAATCATCATTAACATCAAATATTAAATGAACATAGTTCTTTTCAATTATATTATGAAAAATATAAAGGAATTTTAAAAGATTCTTTTTCTGCGTAATGTGAGAAAATAAGTAGTTTCAAACTCAAATTGCAGTTATCTGGTATGATATTACTATTTTTCTTCTTCATTTTTCAATCAAGAACAATTTTTTTTTTTTAAATTCATCTTTGACTTGGTGAAGAACTTGTAAAATATTTTCCGATTAACATATAACAAATTAATTAACCACTATCTAATTTTCAATTAAATTTAATTTTTATTATTCAATTTAATTTTTTAATTTCAATCAAAATTTCAATTTCGATGGAAAACAACATATTAAAGGCACATCATTTATGTGCCTTTAATATGTTGTTATACAATTTTGTTGTTGTATAATTTGTTATTATACAATATTATTTACAATTACTCAATATTTTATACAATTTTGGTAAAGCTTTTACAAATTTAAAATATACAGTTACACCTTCTACTTTCATAAGGTCCAATCTAGTTACACTAATAATTACAAGAATAATAATAATTTTTGATTAATTTCTCATATGAAACTAAATGTCTTTTTGTCCTTTAAAATCCAAAATTAACCATTATTTAATTTTCAACTAAACTGGGTAAAGATTAGGGCCGGATATGAGTGTGGTCTTGATTCAGTGTTGTTTCATTTTTGAAATTGAATTATTTCTTTAAATAATAACGAAGCTTTTAACTGTCATATTTATTAAAATTTGCCAAGACAGCACTGCACAACTGCAACACATAACACATGAAAACAAAATTATATAACAGGTATTTACAAAATAATCTTAGAATCAGTTTGTTTAAGGCAGGGATGGGCAAACTTCGGTCGCTGGCCAAAATTGAAGAAAAAAAAGTTTGGCGGACCAAGATAAATTTTTTCTAAAATTTTTAAAATATTTATAATATTAATAACCAGTTATTATTACCATAATATTTATAATATTATTAACCAATAATATATATATCTTTATTTTCGAAATATTTTTACGAATAACCCAAACAAGCGGAATTGGCGGTGGCAGGAATGTGTGGGGTGGTTCGAATCCACGTTAAACTGTAGGTCCCGGTCTAATTCCTAAAGTGGACACAAAATGACCACAGAGCGACAAATCGAATTAAACTGAACATATGGATCTAAATATCTTTCGTCATTTAAAATCCAGTGCAGAAAATACTTTAAAATCCTTTAAAATACTTACCAAGTGAAAATTTCCAAATTCCCATCTTGCATATACACGCTACCTGAAGTGCTACCATTTAATGTATCCAACACTAGTATTAGATTGTAAGCGTTTTCTAACCAACACTTGATTGGCTTGATCCAACACTAGTATTAGAGTGCGTTGTCATAGCAACGCACTCTACGAGAGAGTTGCCAATAATTTAAAAAGATTTCATCGGTTGAAAAGGAAGACATAGAATCGCACAAATTACAAAAGCAAACGGCGGCGAAGGATTTTCAAATACGGCGGTAAAAGGAAATGAACTGATTGAGAATTGCGAATGGAGATTTGGATGATTTCGGTGCATTTGGTGACAGTAAAAACGAAAAGGAGGTTTGACTTGGTTTGTCGCTCTACGGTCATCTTGTGCACATGAGGGCTCAACAGACCGGGACCTACAGTTTAACGTGGATTCTGAACCACTCACAAAACATCCATGGCACCGCCAAGATTCGAACCTAAAGTAGGTGGTACCAAAGACCAGAGCGCTAGCGAGTTAGTCATCAAGCCGCAGTGGTGCGTATCGTATGGGAGAAAACCCGGTAAAACTCCCACCAGGCAGACCGACTCACGAGGTAAGATTCTGATTATCACAAACACCATCGAGGCTCCTCGTTTTTTGTAACAGTGTCTAAACTGCAAGAGCGTCACGGAGCCCAGTCAGACTTCTCACCCACATCATTCCCAAATTGTATAGGGGGCAACTCAGCTCTAAGCACAGTGATGTGGTGTGGTGTAGTGTAATTGCTGTCCGACTAACAAGGCAAGATGCTGAACACCACAAACGCCATCGAGCCTCCTCGTTTCTTGCAACAGTTTCTATAACCAAGTCGCCAACGGATGGAAACCCGCCTTTAATGCTCACCAGCGGCGCCCATTGCCACATGTCGGGCTTTCCACTTTTGAATGCTAAGAATAGTCCACCGAAAGTTGGATAAATTACATTTTATAGGACGTCTTTCAGGGGTAACTGTCCCACATTTGAGTATTTTATGAGATTTGGTTTGTCGCTCTACGGTCATCTTATGCACACGAGAGCTAAACAGACCGGTACCAACAGTTTAAAAGTGGATTCCGAACCACTCACAAACATCCATGTCACAACCAGGATTCGAACCTGAAGAACCTTGTGATACCGAAGACCAGAATGCTTGCCACTTGGCCACCAGGCCGCCACGTAGAAGGAGAGATAAAGCAAATATAACTTTCAAAAAGTTAAACGAATTGTTAAAAAAAAAAGGCGTATGAACTATTTGATTTTGCAATAAAAACTGAACCGAAATGAAGCAAGAAGAGGACACTTTATGAGAGAAATTGAAAACTTTTTACGTTTCTAACCTCAAAATATTTTGATGAGTACCGTCAGAACTAAAAACAAGAATCATATTTTAAACAAATTAACTGTACTATAGTGTACAAAAGTAAGAACAATTTTAATTTTAAAAAATTCTAGGCTTACGGAATTTCAATTTTTTTTCCCTTTTTTATATTGTTGGCACTATTCTCGACATCTGCGTGAAATTTTACGTCAAAATATTGATTAGTGTTTGAGATACGCTTGGCTTTGCGAGACGATAAACTGATTCCGGCGATTTTTGAAATGTCTGAACTCATTGAGCAACGAACATGCATTCAATTTTATAATGAATTAAAAATTTGGTATAAATAGTTTAAAGTAAGCAGAGAACGCGTTGAAGATGAAGAGCCCTCTGGTCGACCCTCCACCTCAACCGACGAAGATCACATCCGAAAAATTAAAGATTTGGTGCTTGAAAACGTCGATGTATAATTAGAGACCTTGAGTCACCCCACCATACCTTGTCATCTACGCTTACCAACAAAAATAAATATTTAAACCGTA